>JAVTVY010054767.1:0-28784 GCA_036873755.1 Hanleya hanleyi | reverse complement strand
TGGCCCCGAGTGAGGACCTCGAATTTAACATTGTCATCCAAGAGGCCAGTCTGTTTGTACGCAAAGTGAAACCGAGCCCAGGTGTACAGTTGGGGCACATCAGAGCCTTGGAGAAAAAACCAGCCCAGTACCCGATTCGACGAGTACAGACCAAGGTCTTTTCCGTCCCTAAAGGGAATATGATTGTCAATCAAGAAAACATGTTCCTGGGGGATTTGCCCAAGCGTTTAACCCTAGCCTGTGTGGAGAACGTCAGTTATAATGGCACACTCTCGAGGAATCCGTTCAACCTAAAAGCGTTCAACATCAATTTCGTGGCCCTGCATGTGGATGGCCAACAGGTACCGGCACGCCCCTTACAACCCAACTTTGGAACGGCCAATTACATCCGGAGCTATCTGAACCTCTTCACAGCAACTGGCCAAATCAACCAAGACGAGGGAAATATGATCAGTCGAGACCATTTCGGCAAAAGATACACATTGTTCTGTTTCGATCTGACCCCCACCTTAGACAACGATCATCAACTGAGTCTCGTCAAGAAAGGCAACTTACGCTTGGAACTGCATTTCGGGACACCTTTACCGAAAACCATCAATGTGATTTGCTACGCTGAGTTTGACAACATTGTTCAAATCGATAAAAGCCGTAACGTCCTGTGTGACTTTGCCACCTAACATGGATACAGACCAGATACGCACAGTGCTGGAGAATGACCCAGGGACACGCATGGTATTTCAAGGAGTGTTCGCCCGAGACGTGTTCCCATTAGACCGTGTGTATCCTGCTGCTTACGTCCTGAATACAGACCCGATGGATCGACCCGGTCAACACTGGGTGGCCGTGTACTTGACAGAAGAGCAGGGCGAATACTTTGACCCGTACGGCCTACCACCCCTGCATTCCGATTTAACAGACTTCATGGATCAAGGCACAGAGACGTGGTGTTGGAATACCAAAACGTTGCGAAGCCTGACCACTAGTGTGTGCGGACAATATTGCTTGTTTTACCTGTACCATCGATGTCGGGGACATTCCATGCAGACGATCGTCCACATGTTTGACGAGTACCCCAAGGCCGAGGACCGAGATGTACTCGTATATGACTGGGCTGCCGTTCATTTCAATGTACAAGTCCCGTTCTGGGCTTAAATTTTTTCACGTAAAGCCCCCTGTTCCGGGCTTCAGTTTTTTCACGTGGTTGTTCTCACGTTGTTGTTGTTCACTGAATAAAAATGAGATCTCAAAAATCTGTCTTGCGTGTTTTCTGTGTGAGCATGAATGCCCCATGTGGGACATGTGTGGATTCAGTCCATGAATGGGCTGAGAAAAATAGCCAATCAGTGGCCTAGGATGGGATCAAATGTAACCCATCAATGCCTAGAAAACAATGCAAGAGCACTGCAGTAAAATAGAGAGCCAATGAGATCAGCCCACAGACCAAGTACATGCTTTGGTCTAGGGTAAGAGTGGGCATTACGGGATACATGCATTCCATACAGGCGGTGGGAAACCCGGATGTTGAAAGTACATGCATAAGGTCGAAGGAAAAATTGGAACTCTTCTGTGTTCGGAGGTAGTTTTAGTGAAACCCGAAGTGACGTCACACACACTTGCGCAGAACCCGCACCAACAAACCACAACCATGGACCCATATGGGGTTGAGTACCCCAAACACACTCACATGTATATATTTCTATACTACGGTCAGACTGCGCATGCGCAGACTCTTGAACACGGACGAACCATAAGTCCAGTCGGATGCTCCTTCACGAGAGCTTCAAAATAAGACCTCATACGACTCCATCGGACCCATAGTGGCCCATGTGGGCCCGATAATGTCTATTTCCATACCCTTTTCCCACAATTCCCTGTCTGCGCATGCGCAGAATGTTGAACACGGACGACACACTAGTCCAGGCGGCTGCCCCTTCACGACTGCTTTACATTGATACCTCACTCGACTCCAGCGGACCATTAGGGGCTCCCCTAGACCCCAAAACGTCTATTTCCATACACTTGGTCTACTGCGCATGTGGCATAAAAAGAAGTGGCTTTTACTGGAGGAAATATTGTTTTAGCTGTAGATAGCATTTCTAGGTTAAACACATGCTGCTGATTACATGCACATGTACTGTCAGTCAGTCATACATTGCTCAATAATTATATAGCATTTCTTGGTTTAACATACACATTACTCTATTCTTTAGCATTATTCACTGGCACTAGTATTTCTAGGTTTAACAGATACATGAATTGTTTCACGGATTAAATGTTCATTAAGTCCCTCTACATAACTCACAGCATTTCTCGGTTTAACAGATACAGTAGGTACAAATTCTTACAGACTTCCTGAGTTATGCATCAAGTTACTCAATTATGCTCAACAAAGGGGAATGGTCCATAGTCAAAAGTTATGTTGTTAGGAAAAGTGTGGTCTATAGCTGAAGTTAAGCTGAGCAATAAAGAAAGGGTCTGACGAAGTTACGCAGTTACACTCCCAGGAAAAGCGGTTTATAGCCGGAGTTATGCTAAGCAAAAGAGAAAGGGTCTGACGAAGTTACGCAGTTACGCTCTCAGGAAAACAGGTTTATAGCCGGAGTTACGCTAAGCAAACGAGAAAGGGTCTGCCGAAGTTACGCAGTTATGGTGAGCAAAAATAAATGGTCCATCGCCGAAGTTACGCTGTCTGAAAGAGCAGTCTATAGCTGCAGTTTCGCAGTTACGCTGTCAGAAAAAGAGAGGGGTATAGCTGGAGTTACGCGGAGCCAAAAATAAATGGTCCAGCGCCAAAGTTACGCTGTCCGAAAGAGAGGTCTATAGCTGGAGTTACGGAGTTACGCTGACAGAAAAAGAAAGGGGTTAGGCTGAGCAAAAATATATGGTCCAGCACCGAAGTTACGCAGTTACGCTGTCCGAAAGAAGTCAAAAGCTGAAGTTACGCAGTTACGCTGTCAGAAAAACAGAGGGCTATAGCCAGAGTTCGCAGTTACACTGAGCAAAAGAGAAAGGCCTGACGAAGTTACGCAGTTACGCTCTCAGGAAAAGAGGTTTATAGCCGGAGTTACGCTAAGCAAACGAGAAAGGGTCTGCCGAAGTTACGCAGTTATGGTGAGCAAAAATAAATGGTCCATCGCCGAAGTTACGCTGTCTGAAAGAGCAGTCTATAGCTGCAGTTTCGCAGTTACGCTGTCAGAAAAAGAGAGGAGTATAGCTGGAGTTACGCGGAGCCAAAAATAAATGGTCCAGCGCCAAAGTTACGCTGTCCGAAAGAGAGGTCTATAGCTGGAGTTACGGAGTTACGCTGACAGAAAAAGAAAGGGGTATAGCTGGAGTTACGCTGAGCCGAAAATAAATTGTCCAGCGCCAAAGAGAAAGGCCTGGCGAAGTTACGCAGTTACGCGGAGCAAATATAAATGGTCCATCGCCGAAGTTACGCAGTTACGCTGTATGAAAGACAGGTCTTTAGCTGGAGTTACGCAATTACACTGTCAGAAAAAGAGAGAGGTATAGCTGGAGTTACGCTAAGCAAAAGAGAAAGGGGTTGATGAAGTTACGCAGTTAAGCTGAGCAAAAATAAATGGTCCATTGCCGAAGTTACGCAGTTACGCTGCCAGAAAAAGGGAGGACTATAGCCAGAGTTACACTAAGCAAAAAGAGAAAGGGTTTGACGAAGTTACGCAGTTACGCTGAGCAGAACTAAATGTTCCATCGCCGAAGTAACGCAGTTACCCCATCTGAAAGAGAGATACATAGTTGGAGTTACGTAGTTACGCTGTCAGAAAAAGAGAGGAGTATAGCTGGAGTTACGCAGTTACGCTAAGCAAAAGATAAAGGATCTGACGAAGTTACGCAGTTATGCTGAGCAAAAATAAATGGTCCATTGCCGAAGTTACGCAGTTACGCTGTTACGCTGTCAGAAAAAGAGAGGGGTATAGCTGGAGTTACGCAGTTACGCTGAGAAAAAGAGAAAGGATTTGACGAAGTTATGCAGTTATGCTGAGAAAAAATAAATGGTCCATCACCGGAGTTATGCATTTAGGCTGTCTGAAAGAGAGGTACATAGCTGGAGTTACGTAGTTACGCTGTCAGAAAAAGAGAGGGGTATAGCTGGAGTTACGCAGTTACGCTGAGAAAAAGAGAAAGGGTTTGACGAAGTTACGCAGTTATGCTGAGAAAAAATAAATGGTCCATCACCGGAGTTACGCATTTATGCTGTCCGAAAGAGAGGTATAGAAATGGAGTTACGCAGTTACGCTGAGAAAAAGGGAAGTTTGTCGAAGTTTTTTGCCAGAGTTACGCTGTCGGAGAAAGAGAGGGCTGTAGCTGGAGTTATGCAGTTATGCTGAGAAAAAGATATCGGGCTGGCAAAGTTACGCAGTTACGCTGAGAAAACGGAAAAAAGTGTTACTGTATATTCAAGAATATACTACTATTGTAACATTGAGCAGAAGTCCACTGTATATCAGGCTTGCCATCTCCATGGACATGTCTGCCCCAGCTCTCGTGACTTCTTACATGAAAGAATGGCCCACATAACATAGGCAGAACATTCAATGAGAAAACAACACAGGAAGCAAGCAATCAGAGATTGCTCAATTGTATGCCCCCTCTCCCCCCCCCCGCCTTCCGCTTTAATCAGACACTGCCCCGCCATTGTTCTGTTCTGTATTGGTCGGTGGAGGCCTAATTTGGATAATTATAAAAATTCAGTTTAAGTCACTTATTTTGCCATGCCTCGCATAATACATATTCCAAGTATCAACCAACAAGTGATAATACAATGTTTTGATGCAAGATGGTTGCCAGGGCTTTCGCCAAATCCGAAAATGTGACCTGGTTATGAGACCTACATTCCTTTGGAGTATATTGTGGTGAAATTATGAAGCGATCAGTGCACTTATTCACATATACATAGCCATTTTATAGCTATTTTCCCAGTCCAAATCGGTTATGGACTGAGATCCAGCATGCACAAATAGATATATCCCCTTCACTCAAGTTTGATAAACGAACGGCCATAACTCTTGAAAATATAACCGAAAGCAGAGAAACTTCACGCTGCACAACTATGGGGCATCGACCACATATCATGCAAATTTCATACTTGTTCATACAATATTAACCGAGATCCAGCCTGGACAAGTCCCAATCACAAAGATTTGAAGAAAAAAGGGCCATAACTCTTGAGAATATATGCGAAATGCGGAGAAACTTCACGCTGCACAACTACAGGGCACTGACCACATATCCTGCAAATTTTATAATTGTCCATACAATATTAACCGAGATCCAGCCCGGACAAGTCCCAATTCACAAAAATTTGAAGAAAAAAGGGCCACAACTCTTGAAAATATACGTGAAACGCGGAGAAACTTCACGCTGCACAACTACGGGGCACTGACCACATATCCTGCAAATTTCATAATTGACCATACAATACAAATTGTCCAAGTAATAAATTAACAATTCAAGCATGTAAAAGTATGCTGGAAGTCCCAAAAAGAACAAGTAACATTGGTTGCCTAGCAGAAGTTGGTACATGTATCTATCCAATGACCATAAAAATTATGGCAAATATGGTAAGATACTGGATGAAGCTTAGGCGATCAACCTCAAATTCCCTTATATACAATGCGTACAAAGAAGATTTAAAATTAATGCTTACACATTCTAAGATATCTTGGGTTTGTAAGGTTGAAAATATTATTAAGTCCTGTCTAGGCAGTCTTCCTGGACCCAATACTAAAACAAATACAGTTACAAGGAAAGCGACAACTGTTCTGAAAGAGAATTTCAAACGTCTATTTCTAGATTGCACTGATCAAAATGCCTATGTTGGTGTGGTTACCACTGGTCCTAGTAAAAAACTGAGGTCATACGGTGCAATCAAACATGACATTAGTCTATCAGACTATCTATCACACATCAAGAACAAAACGCATAGAAGATCTTTGACTTGCCTCCGTTTGAGTTCACACACTTTAGAAATAGAGCGAGGTAGATACAAGGGTGTACCACTAGAGAATAGGTTGTGCCGGCATTGTTCACTCAATGTACCTGAAGACGAAAGGCATTTCCTTTTAGACTTCTCATTAATCTTAAATAAGCTAAATTCATTCCACAAACAACTTAAATTCACTTTTGATGATTTTGTTGGTTCTGAAGACATACACTTTTTGGATATCACTATATCAAATTCTGGTACTACAGTTTACCGAAAACCCACTCACACTGGCCAGTACATTCATGCGGATAGTTTTGAGCCTTGGTCAAGAAGAACAGCGTGGGTTAGATCACTTGTTTTCAGAGCACATAAGATTTGTGGCAGTCCTATTAACCTAATAAGGGAATTGTCTATCATTAGGAAATTTATGTCTTGGAATGGATTCTCCAGACATACCGCCAGAAAGTTAGTGGATAATTTAACAAGCAAATACAGCTTACCGAAAGTAGCTACCAGGTCTACCAATGATGAATATATGCCCAAAATATGGATAAGACTACCGTACATCGGTCGGGAAGGTGAAAGAATATTTCGACAATGCCTCAAGAAAATCAGAAAATATACTCTGGGAAGGGCGCGTTACATTGTTTTATGGGAGACAAAGAAAACAAATTTCTTTGTCAACAACAAGGACCCCACCCCAACAACATATAGAAGCTCTATTATATATAGATTTTCATGTCCAGGATGCGAATCAGAGTACATCGGCAAAACAGACAGATGTTTTATTGCGCGCCTGAAAGAACATGCTTCTTCCAAATCCGAGGTGTTTAACCATGTAAGCCAGTGCGACAATTTTAGTTACATTCATCAAATGTTTGATTTAGCAAATGGCTCTTTTGACGATGACCCGATCTCTTTGTTGTCTCTTATAGAATCAAACACTAAAATTATTGATACAGCAGCTCACTGGTCTCGAGTGTTATTCAAGGAAGCCTTAGCCATACGCCGGCACAAACCAATTTTAAACCAAGGTTTGAAAGCATCAAAGGATTTAAAATTATTTCGGTAATATCATTTATAGATTAACCAGTTTTCATAAATTAGACTGTGTATCGTTTCATAATTGTATATTGCCGTGCAAGTTAAAACATTTGTAGATTCCCATCAATTCTAATGTGGATTGCCAAGAGAATTATACCTATATTATCTTAAGATGACAGTCCTTATCTGAACATGACATGTAGAAATATTCAATGTAGATATATACGCGCTATATCGCCATACTTTATTCATTGTGTATTGTTGTCATCAATTAGATTGTGTATTGTATCACCTGTAATCACAACATTTGTATATTGCTATCTCTTAACATTTAATGTCTACAACAATTTTCTGAAAATGACATTTTAATATCTGTCCAATCTGACTGACATTACTGGTTTACCCATTCATATATGTGTATTGGCTAAGATCACATTATACCTTGCATGTATATATACTGTACGTATAGAGCTGTTTGTAACTTTGTTCACTGCTGAAGATGCTATAACTAATAGCGAAATATACAGAATGAAATTGTCATCCCTACTCGGAGTTGCTTTTCTTCTCTATTATTGGAAAATCATCAGTGGTTCCAATGGATTTCCTTTTAATCTGTCCACTGTATAATAATTTGCGTCGCTGCCTTATCAATAACATTACTCTTAAGTTAGGTGGGATAAACAATCTTTTTGATCTAGCCATGGATCCTTCACCGATAATAGCTCAAGATGTGGGCTTCTTTATCTATTCCTGTTTTGAAAAGAAACAGCAAACTATGTTTTAGTGAGTTTGTATTCAAGCGCAATTAAACACTTTGATAACTAGATTATCTTACAGGTATTCATGTACATAATGTATACATACACACAATGTGTTGCCATATCATATTTGTATGTTTTTCCATGTTCTTGTGTACTCGGCTCCAAGTGGGCGTTTTAGTACAATAAATTCTATTCTATTCTATTCTATTCAATATTAACCAAGATCCAGCCCGGACAAGTCCCATGCACAGAGATTTCAGAAAAAGGGCCATAACTCTAGAAAATGATACCGGCACTCGGAAAAACTTTACGCTGCACAACTACAAGGCACTGGCCACATTCCATGCAAGTTTCAATTCTGTCCATCAAATATTAACCGAGATATTGGGCGGACAAGAAATTCGGACGGACAGACGAACGGACGGACGGACAGACGGACAAAGCGATCGCTATATGCCCCCCCCCCCTCTAGTTAGATGGGGGGCATAATTAATATACATGTACATGTACAACATGTTGCAAAAGTAGATTTGTACAAATGGTATGGGAATGCTGAATATTTCGTTTTCGTTTTCAGAGTGTCGCTGTAGAAAATATACATATCTTATGAAGTGTCATTTTAACACTGTCGTCTTACAAGTGACAATGCCCCTGGTAATATTTTCAACCATACTTACAATATATAATTCAATGAAAGTGTCGCTTTTAGTGTGTCGCTGTAGAAAATATACATATCTTATGAAGTGTCATTTCCCAGACTCGCTCTGGCAGGAGAATAGTCCTGCTTCCCCATATATGTCATTTTAACACTGTCGTCTTAGACGTGAAAATAGACCTGATAATATTTCCAACTATCACTGTTACACGGTTCAATGAAACTGTCGTTTTTACAGTGTCGTTGTAGAAAATATACATATCTTATGAAGTGTCGTTTCCCAGACTGTCGCCCTGGCAGGAGAATAGTCCTGCTCCCTCACGTGTCATTTTAACACTGTCGTCTTACAAGGGAGAATGGTCCGCATAATATTCCCAACCATGATAGTTGTTACATGTACATGTTTCAATGAAAAGTGTCGTCTTTAGAAAAACCCATATACATGTACATGTATGATTTCACACAGGGAGACCTCCACCAGTCAGGAAGATCGGTATATAACAACACAGAGCATTGCTGAAACATGATTTAATCAAACTGTCGTTTTCAGAGTGTCGCTGTAGAAAATATACATATCTTATGAAGTGTCGTTTTAACACTGTCGTCGTACAAGTGACAATGCCCCTGGTAATATTTTCAACCATGCTTACAATATATAATTCAATGAAAGTGTCGTTTTTAGTGTGTCGCTGTAGAAAATATACATATCTTATGAAGTGTCGTTTTAACACTGTCGTCGTACAAGTAACAATGCCCCTGGTAATATTTTCAACCATGCTTACAATATATAATTCAATGAAAGTGTCGTTTTTAGTGTGTCGCTGTAGAAAATATACATATCTTATGAAGTGTCGTTTCCCAGACTGTCGCTCTGGCAGGAGAATAGTCCTGCTCCCACACATGTGCCGTTTTAGCACTGTCGTCTTACAAGGGAGAATGATCCGCATAATATTTCCAACCATAGCTGTTACATGTACATGTTTCAATGAAAAGTGTCGTCTTTAGAAAAATTCACAAGTACATGTATGATTTCACACAGGGAGACCTCCACCAGTCAGGAAGATCGGTATATAATAACACAGATCATTGCTGTCACACGATTTAATCAAAGTGTCGTTTTCAGAGTGTCGCTGTAGAAAATATACATATCTTATGAAGTGTCATTTTAACACTGTCGTCGTACAAGTAACAATGCCCCTGGTAATATTTTCAACCATGCTTACAATATATAATTCAATGAAAGTGTCATTTTTAGTGTGTCGCTGTAGAAAATATACATATATTATGAAGTGTCGTTTTAACACTGTCGTCTTACAAGTAACAATGCCCCTGGTACCATGCTTACAATATATCATTCAATGAAACTGTCTTTTTTAGTGTGTCGCTGTAGAAAATATACATATCTTATGAAGTGTCGTTTCCCAGACTGTCGCTTTGGCAGGAGAATAGTCCTGCTTCCCCATATATGTCGTTTTAACACTGAGAATAGACCTGATAATATTTCCAACCATCACTGTTACACCGTTCAATGAAACTGTCGTTTTCACAGAGTCGCTGAAGAAAATATACATATTTTATGAAGCGTCGTTTCACACACTGTCACTCTGGCATGTGTCTGGCAGGAAAATAGTCATGCTTCCCCATATATGTCGTTTTAACACTGTCGTCTTACAAGGGACAATGGACCTGATAATATTTCCAACCATAGCTGTTACATAAGCATGTTTCAATATAATGTATGATTCCACGCAGGGAGACCTCAACCAGTCACGGAGATCCACTGTATATAATAACACAGAGAATTCTCGTGCTCTCTTACATGGAGTAACAACCGAAGGAGGGGATCTTCTGGCTGATCGCAATGAACAGTACTTGCCTTTCTTTAGAAAATAACTGACATTGTGCAGCAAAATAAACTTCGTCCTCCAGGACGTTACATGTATGACATACACGCTGTTCTATATTGGTTACTGGGCGTGTATACCTCCCAGTTTCAATTGTCAGTTTATGGTTACTATAAGGCGAAGTTTTGTCAGGAACCGTCTAACATCAGGTGTACGTATTTGAACTAAATAATCCTCAAATTTTAAGTCATTTTTAAACAATCGATATGTTCGCATTTTATTGCTAGTATACCATTGCTATAATCTTGCATAGATTGTCTATTAAAACGAGGAATCAAAATACGAGTGAAGTGTCTGTACGATTTGTGCTGTCGAACAACACTCAAGGTCTAAACTTAATCTGTTGTTGACAAATTTACGAAGTTTGTACAACCATCCCACTTGATATCGGATTAGTTTGCGTTGCTCCTCTAAAGCTTAGAATGCATTGAGGTTTGCCTTTTTGAAGTTAAAAATTTGTTCTTTTTCATACGAATGTTGTATGAATTTTCTTGTTAGTGATATTTGCAGTTGAGAAAGGGAAACATACTACTCACACAATGGGCCATTCCCGTGAATCATTGTTTTGTTACAACAATAGCCCCCCCTCCTCCCCCGGTGTAATTCTTTCACCAGGACCGCGCCCCTGCCCCAGTAAGTGTAGCTTTTGAACATAACCCAAGCTCCCCTTAAAACTTGATAGTTTATATTCAAGGGGGGGGGATTTAAATTTATTCTCATTCCCTTTTACTCTTTTAATCACCCCATCATCATCCAAATCTACATTTTTTTTTGGTCACTCCCACCTCCCTTCCTAAATATTTTAAACCTTCCTTAATCCCAGAATATAAAATAATAATATAATTAATTATATGACTAAACTGGAATGAATTTAAATAAATTTTTCACTGGCCATACAAGACAAATTCTAGGAGTTTTCCAGGATCCATACAGCCTTTGTCCAGGATCTTTAACTGAATTTTCCTGTACATTTTTTAACACCTTTTACCATGTTTCATTTAGCAAATGAGTTTGCAACTATCACGTTTTATGATAGTTCAGAATAAAATTAAATTCAGTTTGATATAAATATATTTTGTGAGGAGAGAGGACAAAATTCAAAGACTTTTACAGGACTCTTTACAAATATTGTCAGAATTCAAGGATTTCCAGGTCCTAGAATGTATTTTCTCGGAATTCAAGGAAATCCAGGACCCGTATCATGATATGAACACTGAATATTGTGAAGGAAGCTATTTGTATTATTTTCTTGAAGACAGGATTGAGACTACTCGTTATTTTTATTTTTTTTGTGATAAAACCCAGAAATATTCTTTAACAGGGCACGCAATTGGTGTAACAAAAAATTAATGGGGCTGCATAATTGTTTTGTAGTGTTTCAGTCAGAAGTTTCCTCTTTCGGAGAATTGGGCGGCCCTGAAAAGGGCCTTTGGAAGTTGCTATGGGCAACGGAGCTGGTTACTTTTTTGCGGGCCTCTTCGCTGCCTTCTTTGCCTTTGGTCGACGAGCCTTTGCCTTCTTAGGCTTAGCTTTTCGGGCGGCTTTCTTTGGCGATCTTCTCTTGCCTGCCTTCTTTGCTCTTTTAGCCTTTGGTTTCTTGGCTGCCCTTTTTGCGGCTTTCTTTGGGGATCTGCGCGGTTTCTTTGTCGACTTTCGCTTCTTTGGCTTGGCAGCCCTCTTCTTCCTACGCGGGGCCTTCTTCTTCTTGGGGCTCTTACTCGGTAAAGCTTTACCGACCCGGAATGAGCCTACTGGTCCGGCTCCGGCTTTCCTCCCCCCAGCTTTCAGTGATCCGGTGGCCAATCCTCTTTTCAAGCAGAGTCGGATTCGGGCGTTGATTCCGTTCACATCAGCTCCTACTCTGTAGTTGGCCTTGATGTACTTGGCGATCTTTTGACGAGACGAACCCCCGCGCTCTTTCTGGGCTGTGATTGCAGCACGCACCATCTGGATATACGGAGGATGCAGGACAGGCTTCTTTGGTTTAGTACTCCTCCTCTTCGGTGATCGGGCTCTCTTCGGTGATCGGGCTCTCTTAGGAGATGGCGCTCTCTTCGGTGATCGGGGTGGGCTAGGAGCCCTAGCAGCTGGCTGTGACATCGTTGTGTCGAGATGTATTTACCACTTCGAATGAAAGTAGGCAAACTGAAATTTCGCGCGACCTACAACTATTTATCTTCATCGCGCGGACGTCAGCGAAATCGTTCAAGCTGTGGATGCAATGTAATTTGCTGAAGTTTTATTTTGTGCTTCTTCCATCTTTTCAGTGCACAGTGTTTCAATTATTATAATTTAACATGAAATTATAAACTTGGTATACTTAATCTATGATATTAAGATATTTTGTTCAGCTTCGCAAACGAGAGCAATCCAGTTGTTATCATGTTAAATTTTATCTCTTTGCGTCGCTGATCATGTGTACAGGTTACACTACTTTGCGTTTAAATACGTATTTCAAACTATTTGGGCCATATATTAAAAAGTCATCTGTATTTTCAGTATATTATATTCCCATAATAATCATTTTATCAAAGACAAGAAATATTAAAACGAATTTTCCATGCCAGACCCTTGTTAATATTGATGTCATAACACACGTTCGTAAACCAACGCTACGGCCGTACACCCGTCAGCCGTCAATCGTTCAAATTCAATAATTCATTCGCCTTCATTGTTTGCGGAGTCGAAGGAATTTATTGAAGCAGATCTATATTCAAACCTTATGACCAATGATATAGACCAAGTCGATATTGGATCATTGTCACAGTTTTATAAATCTGCAATATATTAAATTCACGGAAAAACTAGGGAGAGATAAATTTCAACACGACAAATACCGATGTTCAGAACCATAACTGGACGTGTTGGCTGCTGGAATGGCTTTAAAGTCTTCAAATTGAATTTAAAATACTGTTAATGTTGTAGATTCCAGCTTCACAATACATATTTACATCATTTATTTAATTAATACCGTATATTTCGAAAGGGGTGGGGGGGGGCTACGGGGGCTGAAGCGCCCCCCCCCCCAATAATTTGGCAAACTTTTCTAAAATTTCTATGATGTCAACGCAAAAATATTTCAATGAATACGTGTTTTCGAAGTGAATAGTAAAATGAATTGTCTGTGTCGCATATCTATCTCGCATAACTAAAACTATTTACAACTGCCCAGCATAAGTGGGCCAGCCCAAGCTCTAGAATTTTTTTACCGGCATTGTTTAGTAATTTTTAGGTTCACAAAAGGTAGAGTGACGCGAAAACACCAGTATCTGTATTGAATGCAGATTTTAATTTCCGATAAGTTATAACCATGAGACATCCTAGCTTATTCACATTATTTACAAGCTGTGTTCGTAAAATGCTGCTACACACTATAATAGCCAGTCAATTATGACTGCATGACAACTCAAAAATCAACCAAATAATCTACTCCGATTCTCGTTGTTGATGACTTCCTTCACTATACATGTATATCAACCCATTCCATCACCTCGGTTGATATAGCGAATGAATTCGTCAACAACGAGAATCTGTTCCTTCCTATGGACATACAGGAGCATGCAGTGGACCAAGGTCATGAAGGTAAGTTTTCATCCCACGTATACCGGTAGTTCAGAAGTTGAACCTTCGCTGCCGACGGTAGCCCCTATTAAGTCGTTATAACGACTTAATTGACCAATGAAATTGGAGCATTAAGTCGTTATAACGACTTATTAAGTCGTTATAACGACTTAATTGACCAATGAAATTGAAGCATTAAGTCGTTATAACGACTTATTAAGTCGTTATAACGACTTAATTTACCAGTGAAATTGGAGCATAATCGACCAATGAAATTGGAGCATTAAGTCGTTATAACGACCTAAGTGACCAATGAAATTAGAGCATTAAGTCGTTATAACCACTTATTAAGTCGTTATAACGACTTAATCCACCAATAAAATTCCGTCATTTTCTGCCGCTTTTATTTTGTTAGCTGACAACTCCCCGGTGAACAGCGTTTAGATATGCACTATCAAGGGCAGATCTGCGGGGGGTGGGGGTCAGGGGGTTCCGCCCCCCCCCCCATTAAATCTGTAAAAAAAATTGAGAGAGAGATCAGCGAACCCTGGGATTTCACGTAGAAATAATATCTTAAAATTATATGTAAAATAAACGAATGTGGATTATGTAATCAGAGTATCTATTGGTATATTAAACAGACATCTATTTATGTGGTTTGTGAGCGTACTATATTTCGATGTTGAATATGCAAACATTATGGCTATGAGCGCTCCACGTGTGAAGTGTTAGTCCTGATTTGTATGTGTTTTACCATGCAGAATGTCAAATGGGGGCATATAAGGTGTGATACTTTTCAATATCGATGCGTACTTATGCGAAACAAAAGTGAAAGTTAATCTACATACATTATGTTCGATTTATTTTGTTCTGGTGCACTTTGACGGTATATTTTCTGTTTTTCTGAATGAACATTAGTGGCAAAGTTTATATCAACGAATCAGCGACCTGATAGCGCTTTTCTGTGTGAAATTGCGGAATGAATACCATACACATTTTTCATGCTTTCAAAAGCAAAAAAAAAAAAAAAAAAGCTATGGATATGAAACAATTTTGTAGGGATAATTTGACCATGGAACGAACATTTAGGTGTGAAAATAGGACCCCATCCGTGGGGTTCCGGGTGTTAAAAGGAATTGGACGCCGCCCGTGTGGTTATCGGGTGTGAAAAGGAATAGGAACCAAACCTCGTGATTTCACTGGAATGTGACTTTTTAGATTATCATATTGGGGTCATTTTGTGTCTATTTGCATGACCCCCCCGAGCAGAGGATCATGGGTAAATTCAAAATGGAGGCCATGTGGGCTACCAGAAAAAATGAGGTTTTCGTCATATTTCTTCAAAATTTTTGCTTTTCTGTATGGAAAAGTGGGTAAAACCTATTTTATTTCATATCAGATTATTATTTACTAATTTATCATGCAGTTTTTACGAAGAAAAAACAACAAAATCAAAAATTCAAAAATTCTGACCGAAAAATCGTCCAATTTTTGAAAATGAGGTCACAGTGACGTCATCATGGTGGCCATCTTGGATTTTTTTACATTTTCTTGTAGAGGTTGACCCAACGATATAGTGTGGTAAGTTTCAGCCCTCTAGCCTTAGCGATAGCGATAATATATAGGGGGGGCACTTCCGTCCCAAGCCCCCCCACCCCCCCACCCCCCCCCCATCCTGCGGTACACCCCAAATCGCCCAGGCCAGATAGGGTTAAATCATATTCACTCACTCATTGGTCTATATAATTGGAAAGATAATTTTTGTCATTTAGAAAGTGATCGTATAACAGTATTTTCGTTATTTTGCCATTACACTATCTTAGTATAGCACAAATTCTAGTGCAGAAAAGTAAGGCACCTAAATTGCCAGCACCATATGTTGGCGATCTGTTTTTGTGGGAGGCCCGTTGGCCGAGTGGTTTAGATCGCCAGCATATACTTATATATAGTGCTGGCGATTAGGTGCCTTACTCTGGGGGTCGTTGGTTCGAATTCCACTCGGGACTCGCCCAATATTCTGCACTAGAATCTGTGCTATACTAAGACAGTGTAATCCCATATAATAACGAAAATACTGTTAAATAATTTTTTTTTAATTCAATTCAATTGTATTCTACAAAACATCCCATTGGGATCGGGACAGCGTACGAAACAATAATGCAGTAAGAAACATAACAAATTTGAACAAACAGTAAGTACTACCTGTAATCAACATGACATATATTGACTAGTAGCATATTGACTAGCAGTGTTCACTGATCAGACTACTGAAACTAATAGTGTAATATTTATTTTTATTTTACTTTTACTTTTACTAATTTTACCAATTCTCTGAAGTTTCTCATAGGTTTATTAGGGATTTGTCTTTAGTTGATAGCATAAGAATAAACGTGGTGAAATAGTAGCGAAGGAGGGAATCTTCTGGCTGATCGCAATGAACAGTACTTGCCTTTCTTTAGAAAATAACTGACATTGTGCAGCAAAATAAACTTCGTCCTCCAGGACGTTACATGTATGACATACACGCTGTTCTATAGTGGGGTTGCTGGGCGTGTACCAGTTTCAATTGTCAGTTTATGGTTACTAAGGCGAAGTTTTGTCAGGAACCGTCTAACATCAGGTGTACGTATTTGAACTAAATAATCTTCAAATTTTAAGTCATTTTTAAACAATCGATATGTTCGCATTTTATTGCTAGTATACCATTGCTATAATCTTGCATAGATTGTCTATTAAAACGAGGAATCAAAATACGAGTGAAGTGTCTGTACGATTTGTGCTGTCGAACAACACTCAAGGTCTAAACTTAATTCGTTGTTGACAAATTTACGAAGTTTGTACAACCATCGCACTTGATATCGGATTAGTTTGCGTTGCTCCTCTAAAGCTTAGAATGCATTGAGGTTTGCCTTTTTGAAGTTAAAAATTTGTTCTTTTTCATACGAATGTTGTATGAATTTTCTTGTTAGTGATATTTGCAGTTGAGAAAGGGAAACATACTACTCACACAATGGGCCATTCCCGTGAATCATTGTTTTGTTACAACAATAGCCCCCCCCCCCCCCCCCCGGTGTAATTCTTTCACCAGGACCGCGCCCCTCCCCCAGTAAGTGTAGCTTTTGAACATAACCCAAGCTCCCCTTAAAACTTGATAGTTTATATACGGGGGGGGGGGGGATTTAAATTTATTCTCATTCCCTTTTACTCTTTTAATCACCCCATCATCATCCAAATCTACATTTTTTTTTTGGTCACCCCCACCTCCCTTCCTAAACATTTTAAACCTTCCTTAATCCCAGAATATAAAATAATAATATAATTAATTATATGACTAAACTGGAATGAATTTAAATAAATTTTTCACTGGCCATACAAGACAAATTCTAGGAGTTTCCAGGTCCATACTGTATACAGCCTTTGTCCAGGATCTTTAACTGAATTTTCCTGTACATTTTTTAACACCTTTTACCATGTTTCATTTAGCAAATGAATTTGCAACTATCACGTTTCATGATAGTTCAGAATAAAATTAAATTCAGTTTGATATAAATATATTTTGTGGGGAGAGAGGACAAAATTCAAAGACTTTTACAGGACTGTTTACAAATATTGTCAGAATTCAAGGATTTCCAGGTCCTAGAATGTATTTTCTCGGAATTCAAGGAAATCCAGGACCCGTATCATGATATGAACACTGAATATTGTGAAGGAAGCTATTTATATTATTTTCTACTCGTTATTTTATTTTATTTTTTATAAAACCTAGAAATATGCTGGAACAGTGCACGCAATTTGTGTAACAGTAAATGAATGGGGCTGCATTGTTTTGTATTGTGCTTCAGTCAGAAGTTTCCTCTTTCGGAGAATTGGGCGGCCCTGAAAAGGGCCTTTGGAAGTTGCTATGGGCAACGGAGCTGGTTACTTCTTTGCGGGCCTCTTCGCTGCCTTCTTTGCCTTTGGTCGACGAGCCTTTGCCTTCTTAGGCTTAGCTTTTCGGGCGGCTTTCTTTGGCGATGTTCTCTTGCCTGCCTTCTTTGCTCTTTTAGCCTTTGGTTTCTTTGCTGCCCTTTTTGCGGCTTTCTTTGGGGATCTGCGTGCTTTCTTTGTTGACTTTCGCTTCTTTGGCTTGGCAGCCCTCTTCTTCCTACGCGGGGCCTTCTTCTTCTTGGGGCTCTTCCTCGGTAAAGCTTTACCGACCCGGAATGAGCCTACTGGTCCGGCTCCGGCTTTCCTCCCCCCAGCTTTCAGTGATCCGGAGGCCAATCCTCTTTTCAAGCAGAGTCGGATTCGGGCGTTTATTCCGTTCACATCAGATCCTACTCTGTAGTTAGCCTTGATGTAGTTTGACGAGACGAACCCCCGCGCTCTTTCTGGGCTGTGATTGCAGCACGCACCATCTGGATATACGGAGGATGCAGGACAGGCTTCTTTGGTTTAGTACTCCTCCTCCTCTTCGGTGATCGGGCTCTCTTCGGTGATCGGGCTCTCTTAGGAGATGGCGCTCTCTTCGGTGATCGGGGTGGGCTAGGAGCCCTAGCAGCTGGCTGTGACATCGTTGTGGCGAGATGTATTTACCACTTCGAATTAAAGTAGGCAAACTGAAATTTCGCGCGACCTCCAACTATTTATCTTCATCGCGCGGACGTCAGCGAAATCGTTCAATTCAATTCAATTCAATATTTATTGTACTGAACACCCTAGACAGGGCAGAGTACATGTGGAACACGAAAGAAGCAACATCAGCTTCGAACAATCAATATTAAAAACAACTTCATGCATTAACACATGTAGGTAATGGGTACAGAGATTCACTGTAAGGATCTTCGTGTGAACCACGAATGCAGCGTATTGCATATGGCATTCGTTAAATGGATATCATCTAAGGACATAATAAAGATAAATTTATCAGCATCCGTCAAATGAACGAAATGAGGGTAATCACTTACAATTTGTGCCAACAGTATTTCTCTATCTAATATATATTGATCACATCCCAACACAAAATGGAATTCGTCCTCGACAGTATTGCAAGTGGTACACAAACGTTGTTCAACAGGTGTCTTAGGTCTTGTGTGTCTTCCAATCTCAATTTTAAGTTTGTGATTACTAAGTCTAAGCTTGGTGAAGGACTTTCTGGCAACTGAATTTTTACATAAAGTCAAATAGGATTCAAATTTAATATCTTGTTTAAATAGCCGATATGATCTCATTTTATTAGACCCATCTTGTGAAAAATTATCCTGAAGGGAGACTTGAAATTGATTCTGGAAGAACACACCAAGAGAAGATATGATCTGAGAACACTGTGTGTTATCAATATCCACATGAAGCTTATTGCAGAGATAACTCTTCAGCTTATACAACCAGCCAATTTTCATATCACAGAGTTGTTTTTGCTCTTGTAGAGCATGAAAGGATAATCTATCCGGGAAGTCTGCAATATAATGATAAAATTTAACTGATCGGACTACAACATCGTATTGTAATGGGTATATGCCTAATTCACCCCTCACACCCCAGTTGTGGGTGGATCTATGTACCTGTAGAAGCCGTTTGTGGAATCTCAGCTGAGCTTTTTCAATTGATATAGTATCTAAATTTTTATACATGGCAGTGTGACTAACGTCACAGGACCTACGAAGTACAGTAGGCATTAGGACTCGAACGCGAACTGAACTCTTGGAAATCCCCACCCCCAGTTGAAATCCTGCCTATATTAAGATGGGCACCGCCCAAGTCAGAATCGCCAGTGATTTTCATCAAAAATCACCAGAAATTTCATCAAAAGTAGGTCAGCTCAGAACTTGTTGGTAACAGTCTCCTAATGCGCCTTCATTCCAAAATAAATAACGATCGCCGATTTAATTTTACAATTTTTTAATTAAAGGAAACAGATTGAATAATATAGGTTCAGTAGATTTCAAGCTTTACGTGTGAAAATACATTTACATCTCTTTAATGGTTTTCGGTGCCCTTGTACAGGATCAAAACAACTTTTTGAATCACATTATTTTCCCAACAATACAACAAATTTTTATGTATAGTACTATACTAGAAAGGTAGCATTTATGTAGTTTACGGTAATTCAGTTCAAGACCAACACCTTCTATGCACAAGATAATAATGATTCTATGTCATTCTCCTGAGCATAACCGGTACAAAGACGAATAAATAGCGTCTCTACATCACGTTGTTATCTAGATATATGAGACAACACATTTTGGGCATCGGCAATCTGATGAATGTATTATTCCGGTTTTTTTGTTTCACATTATATTCTATGGCGGTTGATCGGTGATTTTCTTCATTGATAAACGTTAAACCACCTCAGCTTCGTTATGGAAACAGCGCTGATTGTTCGAGGGTATATGCAGTACTCTTGTAGGCTCCATGTTAAGCTTAACCTCAGTAATAGGGCCATGTGGCATACAGTGAGACAGGGTATTTTTAGCTGTGGGTAATTTGACCTGAATTTGAAGGCTCAGGCCTGGTGTGGCCAATGTGAAATAGGATACACGTTAAAGGCTACAGTTCACATATATCTATAACAATATACTGAAGTGTTAATTATCAATCTAATTTTAATCAGAATTATTTCAGATCAGAACTTGCTGGTAACAATGCCCTAATGCACGTTCATGCCAAAAATCAAATGCAAGGTTCTAATGTCAACGGTTCTCCTTATTTTGCCGACGAAAGGATTTGGATGGACTGACTGACTGCCTGACTGACTGACTGACTCATTACCGGACAATTTGCGATCTGTAGCCTACTTCGTAGGAACATGAGAAAATCTACCCCCCAAACTTCAGAACCATACAACAAGATAGGTTTAATTAGAGACTGATAGAGATGGCAACCTATACTCATAGGGACATCTTTTCCTTCTATATTCCTACGAAGTAGGCTACAGATCGCAAATTGTCCGGTAATGAGTCAGTGAGTCCATACGAATCCTTTCGTCGGCAAAATAAGGAGAACCATTGACATTTAGAACCTTTATTTTTGGCATGAACGTGCATTAGGGCATTGTTACCAGCAAGTTCTGAGCTGACCGAATTCTGCTGAAAATTTGATTTATAATTATTTTTTTTATTATTTATTGATAGCTCAGCGAGTGCACTGTCATGCCCATTGGGAACCCTTGGCTGTATGTTTCACTGTATATATATAACACAGTACAAAACGTGATGGGATAATGAAATAGGAAATGCTAATTTTCCATCATTTGTTAGTGCATTTATCTACACTGCTATTACCAGGCAACTTGCCATTCTCAATACACACAATTCAGTATATTGTTATAGATATATGTAAACTGTGGCCTTTAATGTGTATCCTATTTCACATCCAAACATTTCATCACAGACCAAATCATGCAGGCTTCAAATTTAGGTCAAATTGCCACTGATGATGAAATATCCTACATCAACCAATTAAGTCAGCCTGAAACAATAACCCAGCAGAACATAGAAAGATCTGGTATCATCCTTCAGATTAGCCTGTGAGCAACAATGATAAAATTTACTGAGGGTGAAACAAAGCTGTCCTGCAAGCCACCCAAGGAATTTATCAGCTTGTGTTGGGACATTTTGTTGGTATCATGTAAGTTGTTTAGTAGTTTACTCATTCAAATCTCCATACCATATTTTCAACAGACAAATTTCTTTACTGGTTTTAATTCATTGTTTAAGTTTTACTGGGTTTCAACTGCTACAGATAGTAACATAGTACTGATACTGTAGAAATGGGTAGTGTGAATTTAATTATTCCATGTTTAGTACAATTTGTTCACATGAATTGTGGAATGTCTGGACTCTCAAATGAAAGTGTGTTATACATGTATAGCTCAAGCATGTTAGGTTTGAGGAACAAACATAGTTGCAATTAAGATATAACCAAAGAAATTTCATGACAATTATTGAATCTAAGTAGGCCCCTACCTAACCAAATTAGCTTAATGAAAAAGGCCTTCCTGACGTAAATTGTTTTCTTTTGAGAGAGAATGGTATTTTCTGGGTTAAGAATTTCCTGTATAAAGATAGGTTGTTCAAGGAGGCTTTGTTTTGCCGCTGTTGTGTGCATTAAGGGTATGGAAACATGATATATGCACCCAGAGCCCTGATCTACAGCTGTATAAAACTCAACATCTGGCATTGACGGCATGTTTAACTCTTTCCCCCATATAAGCGGGTTTTGACGACTTGTGTAGATCCCCATGTAAGCGTGTTTTGACGAGTGTTCGCGTAACCCATGAAGACGGGTTTTGACGAGTGACTGGAGTTCCCATGTGGTGGATTATTCTTGCAATTTTTGGCGTTTACTTGAGTAAAACCTAATTAAAACTATACGTTTTCAGAAAGCCAAAATTTCAATAAATCTGACTATATGGACTGTTGGTATGTTTTATGGTAAGGGTAAAATGAAATCGGGAGAGAAACAGAAATAATCGATAAAAAATGCGCGATTTGACAACAAATTTGTTTCGTGTGCTCCAAGACAAACGTTCGAAGAATAGTAAAATCTGCTTCCAAATTCCTTAATATTTCACGTAACGCGAGCATAAACTACCAAAGTATCTAACCTTGATGACTAGCTCGTCAAATCTGTCCATCTGAGTTTATTTTATGTATTTTCCCGGGACCTGCAGTCTTCGCGGTAAATATGTTCAGTCGCCATTCTTTCTGAATCGGCCTTTCGTTGACAGTGACCATAGCTACCGAGTCACCACGTGACCTCTTCCTCCAATCACGCCAGGCCGCGCCCAACCTTGACCCAACCTTGGCCAATCAGTGAGCTGTGTTTCTTTCACCTTATGAATATTTATTACCGTCTGTATTCTCCGTCACGGAAGGTATATTGGATTAACACAGTTATTGTTCGTTCTACACCTGCCATCCTGTCAGTTCACTGCCAAATCCCGATCCTACGGAGAATTAGCTTTACGATGGTATACGGAAACATGCGAATGGTAGCCGGAAAGAAGGAAGAGAACGGTGCAAAACGTGGCTAAAATGCGACAATTTCTTCGCTTTTTTTCGTGATTTCCAACAGAAGTAAAGCAGACACAACACATTTTCTCACAAGATTACTTATTTTTAGAATAAATGTTGCTGATATTGGTATAAAACGTGAACAAATTACGTAGAATGGGTCTGTGGGAGATCTTATCACATTTATGGGCATCATTTTATAACTGGTGGCACAAAGTGTTATGGGATGATTGTCGGCCTGATCAGCAATATGGTAACAAACTGCGCACCTATAGATCCTTCAAAACCAAATTTGATATGGAACCGTATCTATCGGTTTTAAACAAAGAATATCGTTCTGATTTATGTAAACTGCGTACAAGCTCTCATCAGCTTCAAGTTGAGAAGGGTAGACACAGCCGACCTAGGATTTCAACGGCAGATAGGCTTTGTCTGGTTTGTCAGTCAATTAAAGTGGAGGATGAATATCATTTTCTGATGGAGTGTGATTCCTACACAACTCTAAGAAACAAGTTTATGCAGTCTGTATCCAATATTAATAGGAATTTTAGATTCCTTAATTTAAGCGGAAAGTTTATCTGGCTGCTCTCTGGGGAGGACCCGAATATCTTAAAATTACTTGGGAAATATGTCCATGAATGTATGTCCACTAGGGACCAGCTATTACAGGCCAAATAATATGCTCTGCTAATATCTAGAGCTCCTGTCCTCGGTTTTGCTTACATGTACATATGTTGCACTGAGTCATTTCATTCCATTGTGAATGGGGGAGGGCACAGTTGCCTGGCCTGTGGAATGTTGGATGGTCGATGCCTACGTGTGGTTGTTTTCAGTAGGTTATGGGAATTGATGGATATATATATATTTTTTCTAGGTGTGTTTCTCTGTCATCTTTGGCTCGATTGGGGTCATTCTCTATGATGTGGAGCCGGGTTACTGCAGTTTTTGATTGTCTGACGTGCCCAGCCCTCTGTGGCATAGACTCTTTTATTCTATGTCATGGAGGGCAGGGTATGGTTGATAGTTGGGGACTGTGGTGGCTCGGCTTGACATTGTGGGGGTGACTTTAGTTGAGCCGGGGATGGGGGAGAGATACACTTGGAGGGAATGTTTAAGAAAAAGGAAAGATCGATTTTTTTGTTTTGTATATTTATTGATTTTCATGATTTGCTGGAAATAATTATGCATGGACGTCGGCCGTCCGATATCCTACAGGCCAGGCTGCTGTGGGGAGGGGGGTGCTGATTTTGTTTCAATACGGTGAATCATTCTAATCATTACTGTACTGTAATTGTTCTGCTCAGTCTGTTGGGCGCTGTGATTAGCTAAATAAAGAAGTCTGAAGTCTGAAGTCATTGGTAAATATTTCTCCACATGACATGGGACATAAAACGGGATATTTTACATCGCTGGAGAGGTATGAAAATTGAAATGAGTCCATGGGTTGAAGACCTACGCCATTACAAATCTATTATGAGCCAGAGAGAGAAAATTCCAGACAAGTCTATGAGGGAAAGAGTTAAAGGGTCTTAATTTATTTTCTTTGGGTAGAATTTAACTAGATAAAGTAACTTTGATTGTATTTCTTGAATATTGACTATATATCACACTGGGATATAATTTAAACAAAAACATTACATGTGTAATTATGTCTAAATTTTTCTTGTCATTTCAAATTTTGATTCCTTGATTAAGGGATACAGAATCACTGCCACGGAGTGTGTTGGTGTGTCACAGAATCACTGCCACAGAGTGTGTTGGTGTGTCACAGATTCACATCAGCACAGTAACTGGTAAACTATTCATTCAATCCCATCACTTTTAATCTTCAACAAAATATTCAATACTGTTTTAATCGAAAATTTCTGGTGATTTTGATGAAAATCTCTGGTGATTCTGACTTGGGCTGCATGTGCCCATCTTAATATAGGCAGGATTTCAACTTGGGGCTGGGGGGGAGGGGGGGGGGGGGGGGATTGCCAAGAGCTCAGTGCCTGTCCTAATGCCTACCTTACTTCGTAGGTCCTGTGACGCATAGTCACACTGCCATGTTGTTAAGTAAACCATAAGATGCCCGAATACCTTTACTACTAATTTGTTCAGCATTCAGTCTGAAGTGTCCCGTTCTAGAGAACAAAATCCCTAAATATTGATATCGGTCTACTTGAGTGATTTCAGAGTTGCCTAGGGTCCACTTTTTAATGGGGGCTGGTGGGCCTTTTTAAACGCGACAACTTTTGATTTATCCAAATTTACGGCCAAGTGGCTGTCTGAACAATATTGTTCAAGCTTATCAAGACCAACTTGTAAGCCGAGAGTAACACCAGATCGTCTGCAAATAGCAGGTGCGATATTTTTTGGTTGTTTAAGTCAATGGGAAAACAACTATTGTCAAATCGGTCAGTAGTGGATAAAGGGCAAACTTATGAACATTGACCTCAGAAATTTGCATATGACCTCTGTGACGTCACAGTTGGGTCGGCCATGTTGTAAAGCAAGATGGCGGTGTGGTTCGGGAATGTTCGGGTATGTTCGGGTTGTCGTCCCTGTTGTAAAGCAAGAGGGTGGGTGTCGTCCCTGTTGTAAAGCAAGATGGCGGTGTGGTTCGGGCGTGTTCGGGCGTGTTCGGTGTGGTTCGGAGCTGTTCGTGTGTGTTCGTGTGTGTTCGGGCCTGTTTGGGCATGGTGGAAAGCAAGATGTCGGTTGTCGGTGCTGTTGTAAAGCAAGATGGTGGTTGTCGTCCCTGTTGTAAAGGAAAATGGTGGTTGTGGGCCCTGTTGTAAAGCAAGATGTCGGAGTGGGTTCGTGAATGTTCGGGAATGGGGTGAAAAACATATAAAAGTAGGTGATTTTTAGTGAATGGGTTATAATCATTGGATTACTTTGGGAAGTGTTTAACTGACCTGATTTGCCTGCCTGCCTGCCTGCCTGCCTGCCTGCCTGCCTGCCTGTCCAGCCAGCCAGTCATTCTGCTTGCCTACTTTGTATGAGTTGTGGATCCTGCGTGTACTTTTTTCCATTTTACCAGTGCAAATTCACCAGACTTTTACACGGTAGCAGTTCTTCACCAGCCTGAGCCCATAGTCAAGATGAATTCAGCCGACAGAGTCATCCTTCAAGAGAACCGTGTTCGCCTGGTTGATGAGATGCGGCATGCGGGGGCAATATGTGATGTGCTTATGGTTGATAAAATACTGCTGAAACAGGGTGTGGAAGATATCAAGGCGGAGAACACTCCTTCACGACAAAACGGAGCTCTGCTCGATGCTCTAGTGCGTCGTGGTCCCTATGCATTTCTAGCGTTCGTGCATGCACTGAAGAAGACGGAAAATGTAGAATTGGCTGATCTACTTGAAATTCCCGTTGTAGTAGAAGAGGGTATCTTAGTTATGGATACTACCGAACAGCGTACAGCTACCAAACGTACGGACATGCACCCAGAGTGTGGTGTACCAGCCAAACGCGGTGCACGTGCCAAGCGAGGGTCCCGACAAATCCCTTTAGAAATACCTGAACCCGTTCTCCAGCCAGCGCCTGAGGCCATGGATGAGCAAAATGAAGAAGAGCCAGGGGAACAAGAAAAAGAAGAAGACCCCATGGTGCAACTTCCTATGTCTGTGCAGTCCATTAATAACATAATCCAGCAGGCCTATGAGTCGGCCCACACGGATATATGGCAGCTTTCAGCTAATTTGACTGTCAGTGTGAAAGACGCACAAGTACATTTTAATGTACTGGCTTATATGGACAGAGGCCCTAGGCGTATTGCCTTGTCTTCGGAGTGCTGGCAAAGACTGGAGACCGTTTATTATGCCGTGGATGCGGTGATTGCCGAACAGGCGGGTAACGAAGTGAAATTTTCTCTAGGTGAAGACATCTATGTGAGGGTTGGTTATTTCAACGACGACCTGCTGCTGCATATCCGTAAATGGAAAATGACGGCCGATACACAACAGCTTGCTCCTTGTCCTCAGGGTGTCACTTTGAAAATACCGGTGTGGCGCAAGTTGCAGAGTGTGACAGCTGCAATTCGTCAAGCTTTGGATTACCAGGTGTCTCACACTATTTATCTGAAGTACATTGACACAGTTATGGCTCTGGTGAGACCTCGCGTTCGACAACTGCGTCTGGAAGCCTGTGCAGGGTGTTTCAACAACAGTCCCATAATAATGCATACGTGTATGGACATTAGTGTACCCTCACACGCGCTGATCACTGAAGCATTACGGATTGTGACCGAGGAGCAAATTGCCGTGGCATTGGAATCTGCCTGCCCTCCTACCATTCCACGTGAAGAGATTACTACCTACATCTATGTACACCAGGGACGGAAAAACGATGAGGAGTTCAAGCAAGTCTTGTTGCGTAACTGGACAGTAGTACCGTTCCCTAATACGCGCTGATCATTGTGGTGAAAAACGGAACTATTGAACCTTTTCATGAAAAAACATTTCACACATTGACCTTATTCCTACACGTTAATTGAAGTGCCATTGATAGCGTATTATTATAAAATTCAACACTGTTTCACTGTGGTGAAGACGAATTATTGAACATTTTCATGAAGCCATTTTTCACACATTTTACTGTATTCCTATACGTTCATTGAAGCGCCATTGATAGCGTATAATTATATTAAAATTCAATATTTCCAGTTTCACTGTTGTAAATACGTTCATTCTATTGTGTTAGTGTTGTTGTTGTTGTATAAATATTGAACTACTTTTCAAGTTGAAAACATTCAGATAAAAACATGTTTGTTTCATTCTATTGTGTTAAATAAAAAAAAAATTTCAAAAAAAAATTTAAAAAAATGCGTGTTAGTGTTCATTTAGTGGGGGAGCTGATGTTATATTTTTTTGTGCTGAGTTAGAAGTTTCTCTTTCGAAGGAATGGGGTGGCCCTGAAAAGGGCCGTTGGAAAGTGTTACTACACTTGTTTTTTTAGGAGCGGTAGATTTTCTTCACTCCGGCTACCTGCCTTCTGCAGACGGGACACTTTATTTGAAAATGCTGTTCGTCGGTTTCATTGCAGTGGCACTCAGCCCCTGTACACGTTAGTGTCACCCAGCATTCTTCGCATAGGCATAAATGTCCGCACGGAAATAGGGCGTACTCTGTTTCCTCGTTTGTACACACACTGCAGTTGGCTTTACTTAGTTCATTATGCAGGTCTTTTTGTAGTTGAACCTTCACTCTGTCCATTTGCTTCATGTCTTCTCTCATTTCGTCCATCTGTTCGTTTTGGCTGGCCACCTGGTCGTGTAGGCGCAGCATCTCTTCGTTCATGCGGGTTACCTCGTCGCAAGAGTATTGTTGTTGTTGTTGTTGTTGTTGTTCAGGTGGTGCTGTTGTAGCTGGCATCTCTGTTTCCGGTGTTGTTATAATTGGCGTTTGGGTAGCCGTTGTATTTTCTGGTGGTTTGTGACAGTTTCTGTTACAGTTTAACCACTGTACGGTGGGCAGTTCTTCTTCGTCCGTGTCATCATTATTATCTTCATCCATAGCCGCCGTCACCTCTTGGTCTTGTTGTGCACTTTGGCGTCTCAACGTATCGGCAATATGACGTTGATGCACTCGCTGTAGGCTTGTAATAATCGTGACACCGCCATCCTCTTCATGTGTAATCACCTCCCTATGGTCTCTAGGATCCTCGAATACTAGTCTTCTTGTAGTCATGATGTATTATTGTGTATGAATGGTAATAACATTGATCGCGCTAAATATATATATATGTGTAGGCACTCATGTTGTAAATCAACACGGTGGGTGTCGGCCCTGTTGTAAACCAACATGGCGGCGTCATTCGGAGATGTTCGGGGCAATGCAGTGTTATGATAAATGATTGTGTCTATTAATAGCATCACAGTTACACCGCATCGCTGATTGGTGGGTGTACCAAAATGTTTACGCCAACGTC